>SJYO01020080.1:96989278-97011193 GCA_006410555.1 Capra ibex | reverse complement strand
AACAGTATATATCGAAAATAATACAACTCCATACAAGGAAGATAAGGACGAAAGACCTCTCCAAAAAAAAAAAAAAATAGTATTTACCTACAACTTAAAACAGTTTCCGAAAGAGACGTAGATAACTCTATTAGTATACCGAAAATAAAAGGTTAAACAATTACACCACATAATGTAACTAACTAAACACCTATAATTTCTTAGGTAGGGATCCTATTTCGGGTGAACCAGTACTACATACTAGAAAAGTTACACAACAACCTAAGACAAACGATCTTAAAACAGTTCCTAAAAACGTAGATACAAGTAGTCACTATAACCGGACATCAAAAGAAAGAAACACCGTAGAAACAGTCTAAAACCATAATCCCATCTTACTCAAACCTTCAAATGGAAGGAGACGTTAAAAGACCTTCTCAAACTCATCCTATCCACAATCGAGAAGAGATTTAAAAACCATCTTAAATCGACACTTCGGTAGACCAGGAACCGAAAACAAACGACCTTCTAAAGACTAATGTCGTAGTTAAAGGCACGAACACTACCCAGACAATTCTAAAAGATAAAGAAGAACCAAGTCAAAACCTTTCAACACTAAAAGATTCTTAAACAGGTAAAGAAGGTTCAACAGTTAAAATAGCGTATATCAACGACTATCATCGGAAATACTAGGAAACATAAAGACACAACAGACAACACTAGAGAGGTAAAAGTAAAGATTAAAATAACTAAATTAAAAAGAGGGAAACAAAGAACTACTCAGACCGTTTACCAAACAGTTAAAATAAATAGAAGAGTTTCTTGGTGGAAAACCGAAACAACTAAAAACGATACCAGAGAAAACAAAGAAAACGTAAATAAAGACGGGATTAAAAATTCTAAAGAAAGGAAGATGATTGGGACCCCAAGAAGTAAAGAAGGAAAAGATCAACGAAATCCACATCTCAATCCAATAAATAAACTGAAGAAAGAACAAAGAACTCCATACGGACATAACGATACTTGGAAGGGGCATCGTGACGAAAATGTCACAGGGTATCCAAACCCCAACAACAGAAAAGTAAAAGTAAACAAAGATACGTATAAAACTAAAGAAAAAACTAAAGAAGACACTAAACAACTAGTAAGTCGTCGCACGACAAGTCGGAGGTATACAACCTTAAAAATTATCAAAAAGATGACATTAACTCTAGATTAAAATGACGTAACACCAGTCTTTTTGTTAGAACTCTTTCTTCTCGTCTTGACCTCCTTAGTTGAACGGACTGAAGTCCGAGATGTTGTTTGGGTGTCAGTAGTTCTGTCATACCATGACCGTGTTTCTGTCTTTGTATCAAGTTACCTTGTTTTATCTTTCGGATCTCTATTTAGGTACGTGGATGCCTATGGAATAGAAACTGTTTCCTCCGTTCTTATATGTTACCTCTTTTCTGTTAGAGAAATTGTTCACCACGACCCTTTTGACCAGTTGGTGAACATGTTCTTACTTTAATCTTGTGAAAGATTGTGGTATGTACTTTTATTTGAGTTTTACTTAATCTCTAGATTTGTATTCTGGTCTTTGATATTTTGAGAATCTCCTATTATATCTGTTTTGTGAGAGGCTGTATTTAGTGTCGTCCTAGGAGATACTGGGTGGAGGGTCTTATAACCTTTATTTTCGTTTTTATTTGTTTATCCTGGATTAATTTTAATTTTCGGAGACGTGTTTTTCCTTTAATATTCGTTCCACTTTTCTGTCGGAAGTCTTACCCTCTTTTATTATAGTTTACTTCGTTGACTGTTTCTTAATTAGAGTTTTTATACGTTCGTTGAGGACGTCGAGTTAAGGTCTTTTTATTTGTTGGGTTAGTTTTTTATCCGGTTTCTTGATTTATCTGTAAAGAGGTTTCTTCTGTATGTCTACCGATTGTTTGTGTACTTTTCTACGAGTTGTAGTGAGAAATAGTCTCTTTACGTTTCATTTTGTGTTACTCCATAGTAAAGTACGGTCAGTCTTACCCACGATAGATTTTCAGATGTTCGTTATTTGCGACCTCTCCCACACCTCTTTTCCCTTGGGAGAATATGACAGCCACCCTTGCATTTGATCATGTGGGTGATACCTCTTGTCACACCTCTCTTTTAACGTCTCCTTCCATTTGAAGGTTTGAGTAAGATACTCCGGTGGTAGTGGGATTATGGTTTTGGACTGTTTCTACAGTGTTTTTTTCTTTTGATGTCCGGTTATAGTGACTACTTGTATCTACGTTTTTAGGAGTTGTTTTAAGATCGTTAGTCTTAGGTTGTTGTGTAATTTTTCTAGTATGTGGTACTGGTTCACCCGAAATAGGGTCCCTACGTTCCTAAGAAGTTATAGGCGTTTAGTTAGTTACATTAAGTGGTGTAGTTGTTTAACTTTTTATTTTGGTATACTAATAGAGTTATCTACGTCTCTTCCGGAAACTGTTTTAAGTTGTAGGTAAATACTATTTTTGAGAGGTCTTTCGTCCTTATCTTCCTTGTATGGAGTTGTATTATTTTCGATATATACTGTTTGGGTGTCGTTTGTAATAGGAGTTACCACTTTTTAACTTTCGTAAAGGGGATTTCAGTCCTTGTTCTGTTCCCACAGGTGAAAGTGGCGATGATAAGTTGTATCAAGACCTTCAAAACCGGTGTCGTTAGTCTCGTCTTTTTCTTTATTTTCCTTAGGTTTAACCTTTTCTTCTTCATTTTGAGAGTGACAAACGTCTACTGTACTAGGAGATGTACCTTTTGGGATTTCTGAGGTGGTCTTTTAATGATCTCGATTAGTTACTTATATCATTTCAACGTCCTATATTTTAGTTGTGTGTCTTTAGGGAACGTAAGGATATGTGCTTATTACTCTTTCATCTTTTTCTTTAATTCCTTTGTTAAGGTAAGTGGTAACGTTGCTTTTCTTATTTTATGAATCCTTATATAGATGGATTTCTTTGATTTCTGGATATATATCTTTTGATATTTTGTGACTACTTTCTTTAGTTTCTCCTGTGATTATCTACCTCTTTATATGGTACAAGTACCTAGCCTTCTTAGTTATATCACTTTTACTCATATGATGGGTTTCGTTAAATGTTTAAGTTACGTTAGGGATAGTTCGATGGTCGGTGTAAAAAGTGTCTTGATCTTGTTTATTAAAGTTCTAAACATACCTTTATGTTTTTTGGAGCTTATCGGTTTCGTTAGAACTCTTTCTTCTTACCTTGACCTCCTTAGTTGAACGGACTGAAGTCCGAGATGATGTTTCGGTGTCAGTAGTTCTGTCATACCATGACCGTGTTTCTGTCTGTATATCTAGTTACCTTGTTTTATCTTTCGGGTCTCTATTTAGGTGTGTGTATACCTGTGGAATAGAAACTGTTTCCTCCGTTCTTATATGTTACCTCATTTCTGTTAGAGAAATTGTTCACCACGACCCTTTTGACCAGTTGGTGAACATTTTCTTACTTTGATCTAGTGAAAGATTGTGGCGTGTGTTTTTATTTGAGTTTTACCTAATTTCTAGATTTACATTCTGGTCTTTGATATTTTGAGGATCTCCTCTTGTATCCGTTTTGTGAGAGTCTGTATTTAGTGTCGTCCTAGGAGATACTAGGTGGAGGGTCTTAAGACCTTTATTTTCGTTTTTATTTGTTTACCCTAGATTAATTTTAATTTTCGAAGACGTGTTGTTTCCTTTTATATTCGTTCCACTTTTCTGTCGGAAGACTTACCCTCTTTTATTATCGTTTACTTCGTTGACTGTTTGTTGATTAGAGTTTTTATATGTTCGTTGAATACGTCGAGTTAAGGTCTTTTTATTTGCTGGGTTAGTTTTTTACCCGGTTTCTTGATTTATCTGTAAAGAGGTTTCTTCTGTATGCCTACCGATTGTTTGTGTACTTTTCTACGAGTTGTAGTGAGTAATAATCTCTTTACGTTTAGTTTTGGTGTTACTCCATGGTGAAGTGTGGTCAGTCTTACAGACGCTGGGTTTTTAGACGTTCGTTATGTACGACTCCCACACCTCTTTTCCCTTGGGAGGATGTGACAACCACCCTTACGTTTGATCATGTCGGTGATACCTCTTGTCACACCTCTAAGGAATTTTTTTTTAACGTTTATCTTGACGGAATACTGGGTCGTTAGGGTGACGACCCGTATGTGTGGCTCCTTTGGTCTTAACTTTCTCTGTGTACATGGGGTTACAAGTAGCGTCGTGACAAATATTATCGGTCCTGTACCTTTGTTGGATCTACAGGTAGTCGTCTACTTACCTATTCTTTCGACACCATGTATATGTGTTACCTCATAATGAGTCGGCAATTTTTCTTAAGTAAACTTAGTCAAGACTACTCTACCTACTTTGACCTCGGCTAATATGTCTCACTTCATTCGGTCCTTCTTTTTGTGGTTATGTCATATGATTACGTATATATACCTTAAATCTTTCTACCATTGATATTTCGACATACACTCTGTCGTTTTCTCTGTGTCTACATATCTTGTCAGAAAACCTGAGACGTCCTCTCTCGCTCCCACCCTACTAGACCCTCTTACCGTAACTTAGTACATATAATAGTATATACTTTACTTAGTGGTCAGGTCCAAACTACGTACTATGCCCCACGGTCCCGACCACGTGACCCTACTAGGTCTCCCTACCCCTTGTGTACATGTGGGCACCGTCTAAGTACAGTTACATACCGTTTTGGTTATGTTATAACATTTCATTAAGTGAAAGTTAATTTTATTTATTTAAATATAATTTTATTTATTTATTTTTTTAAAAATTTATTTTTGTAACACTACCAACATACTTTAATCTCTTTATGTAGTCACCTTGTGTTATACTTCAGGTCTTTAATGGGGTGTATACATACCGGTTTACTTAAACTGTCTGTGGTTGACATTAAGTTACCCCTTTTTTTTTTCGGAAGAGTTGTCATGACATAGATGACCAATAGTATAAAAAAATTACACAACTAGGTGTGAAATGTAGTACGTATTACTAGATTTGGTGTTTTGCGGATATTCTTTTGTGTCCGTTTATACAAACTCCAGAACCCTATCGGTTTCTAAAGAACCCTTTTACATTTTTTGTGTTTAATATTTTTTTTATTATTATTATCATTTTTCCTTTTGTCGGGTAAAGAAAATTTTACGTTTTCTAAAGTTATCTACGAAGTGTTTCTCCTAAATGTTTACCGGTTTTTTTAGGTACTGTTCTACAAATTGAAGTAGTCGTAGTTCCTTTATGTTTAATTTTGGTGTCAATCTATGGTGACGTGTGAGTGATTTTAATAGTTTTAATTTCTGATTATGATGGTTTTGTAACCTCTCTCACGTCTCATTGACCTATGACCACCTGCGCATTTTACTATGTTGGTGACTCCTTTTTACAAACAGTCTTAGAATCTCACACTTTGGTATTGGATGTAATAATAAATCGTCAAGGTAAGAATTTAATCCCCGAAATTTGTCACCGTTTCATAGGCGGACGGTTACGTCCTCTACATTCTCTGTACCCAAGTTAGGGACTCAATCCTTCTAGGGGATTTCCTCCCGTACTGTTAGATGAGGTCATAAGAACGGACCTCTTGGAGTATCTGTCTCCTCGAACAGGTCCCCCAGCGTTTTCTCAGCCTGTGTTCCTTTCACTGACGTGTGTCGTGTAAGAAGTTATCGATACATTGGATAGGGGGTGTTTTACTTTTGTGTACGGATGTCTTTCTGAACGTATGTTCCAAATAACGTCTAATTGAGTATTATTATGTTTTAACCTTTGTTATGTTTATAGGTGGTTGTCCTTTTATTTGACACTACATGTTATTTTATATTGAACGATTATCTTTCCTTCTTTTGTTATTATTTTTGTTTTGTGATTAGTGAAAGTTTTTGTTATAGTACTTACTTTCTTTGGTCTGTGTTTCTTTATATATGGTATACTAGAGTAAATATAGCAAAATCATATCTGTTTTAATTACGTACTTCGATCTTTATCCTTGTCACCATCGGACTCCCCTCATGTCTTTATCTAACTTTTCTACGAGTTTCCTTGAAGAATCCCACTACTTTTATAAGATATGGAACTGACCCTATGACCCTATATATATGTACTCATATATATAAACAGTTTTGAGTGATTTGAAATATGAATATAGATATCTTAAACAACATACATGAAGAGTTTAAAGTTTTTTATAATTTCCGATGTTTTATTTAAAATAAATTTTGAAGAACCCTGAAGGGATTACCAAGTCATCATTTGTTTTTTAGGTTACTTAACTTGAGTAAGAAGGTTACTTCCCTGTACCCAACCTAGGGACCAGGTCCTTCTAGGGTGTACGAAGTCCCGTTGATTCGGACACGTGGTGTTGACTTCGACCTCACGGATGTCGGACACGAGGTGTTGTTCTCTCATCGACGTTGAGCGACGTTGATCTCTTTCGGACGTGTGTCGTTGTTTCTGGGTTACATAAGTCTTTATTATTTTAATTTTATCATAAAATAATTTTTTTTTTTTCATTTTTCGAGGAAAAGGAGGTCTATAAGTTCCAGACTGTAGGTTTAATCTATCCGACTTGAAGTATAATAAACGAGACAAAGGTGTCCACAACCCTCTCTATCTGAAGATCTGAAATGTGTCGATGGTTCCGTTGTTGCGATCCTTTTGGTAATTAGTTCTAGACTGTCACGGATAAACGTTAGTCTTGTGTCTCTTGTGGGACCTAATATTTTCGTCCACTTTGGATGGATTTTCTGGATCAGTCCGTGTTACGACCGCAAGAACTAAGAGCACTGGCACTGGGATCGTAGACGAGTAGTAGGACCACTCGTGAAACTTCCCATTCATCGGATGTCGAATTTAATCGTTCAGGAAGGAACAATTGGTTTTTAAACTTGTGTAACGGGTTAAAATTTACAAGAGAAGAAGACATAGAGTAACAAGTCACTGTTCCACAAGGCACAGGTACAACTTCTACTTTTAGTGTAGTCGAATGAGGTACTCAACCGGTCGTGGTCCGTCCATTTACGGTTAGATACGAATATCCAAAGGATATTGTTATAAAAATTTTAGAATCTAATAAAAAATTTTAGAATTCTAACGTAACACTAAGGCAATTCCCCTTTTACTGTACTTTATAATTGATGACGTGAAAACATCGTTCTTTATTTTTGAACTTTTTGTAAATCACGGTGGTACGGAAGAAACAGACGGATTTAAGCTAACGGTATTCGGGATGTCATAATATTTAGATCCCATTGAAAAATTTCTCGACGGACTCGTACTGTTGACCTACTCAGTTTTAACAACGTTTCCAGTTTCTTGTAGATTACATATCGTTGAAGGGAAGATTCAGTTTTCTCTTTTTACTAGTTGAACCTATAATGTCTTTTTGACCCGAAACCAGGTTGAACTTTCAGTAAAGGTGTAGGGTACATAGTAGACAAGAGAAACTAAAAGAAAGTAAGGTTTAGTTTGTCGAACTCAAAAGTGCTGGAACTGAGTCCGGGCGAATTACTATCCAGAACTTCCCCCATTTTTACTATTTTTCGGTACTCACTAAAAATAAAATGATAATTCTTTGGGTTTTAGAGATCCGATGAAATAAAAAATTTTTAAATGACATAATACCCTAATTTTGACTGTAAAATTTAATATATATATATTCGTATACACATATATATATATAATCACATATATATATAATCACATATATACATACACACATATATATATACATAATCACCGTCCTTCGATAACATCTGGTAATTATCGAATGAACTAGGTTACGACAGAAAAGTAATTATATTTTTGGTTTTGTAAGATGGTCGAGGATTCATAGATAGATAGGTAAGTAATAGAAAGATATCAATAGTAAAATCGAAAATTTTACACTTCCCCTTTTTTTCCATCTCTCACAGTATTTGACTTTGTAAGTCTTCCAATCTATACTTCCTCTTAAATTTCAGTAGATAACGTACGAAAACTTGACACCACAACCTCTTCTGAGAACTCTCCTGGAACCTGACGTTCCTCTAGGTTGGTCAGGTAAGATTTCCTCTAGTAGGGACCCACAAGAAACCTTCCTTACTATCAATCGACTTTGAGGTCATGAAACCGGTGGAGTACGCTTCTCAACTGAGTAACGTTTTCTGAGAGTCCGACCCTCCCTAACCCCCGTCCACCTTTTCCCCTACTACCTCCTACTCTACCGACCTACCGTAGTGGTTGAGCTACCTGTACTCAAACTCACTTGAGGCCCTCTACCAGTACCTGTCCCTCCGGACCGCACGACGCTAAGGACCCCAGTGTTCCTCAGCCTGTTCTGACTCGCTGACTTGACTTGACTTGACTGACTGACGTCCGAAGGTGAATTTAAACTTGAAGAAACCATCTTTGTCGTAGAGAACAACGATCGGGATTATTTTGGACAAACTCATGAAAGTTCCTATCATCCTTATGAAGAAAAAGTTTCATCGTAAACGGAATGTTTGGTAAGTTTGGTAATGTGGCTTGACTTTTGATGGAATTGGCACTGGGTAACCTGGATCGACTCAGTTTGTGACAGAGTGAAGACTCTAAATAGTTATGAGAAAGACAGATATAAAGAAAAAAAAAAAAATTATATCGAGAGTCTTACCCGTTACCTGGAGGTTCACATGAGACTAATTATGTATCACATCCCGGTGACAGACGAAGTAAACATTTCGTCTGTGAATGATTACTCCATATTCTAAGAAAAATGTCGAACTTGTCAATCTTCCGAGAATCGAATATCATTTGGATTAAGGCTAGTTTCGATAGTCCCATAAAAAAAGAGTGTACTTAGTGGGAGAGTGTACTTCGTTCTATAAGAAGGAAGATATGAACGGATTAACTACAAAATTGGATTTACGTGTTAAAATAATATATAAATCAGTCAATTTTTAATAGAAATAACGTATGACTCTGTCAAAATTTTTACTTAAATGAGTCCCTTTATTAAACGGGATTGGTGTAGTGGTCGTTCGAACTATTTGGACAGAAGAACTGAAAATGGAAACAGTACCTATCTCATTTTTATAATTCATTTCACAGTCATGTCTTAATCTCCGTAGAGGATACTCAGTAAGAAAATTATAGATAAATAGTTCAGAGGTCATACGGTCTACGTCGCAATTCATTCGTGACTTTCACTGACTATTTAGTTGCTAGAGTCTACTCAAAAGAGAGGATAGGTACAATGACACCATAATGGATGTCGATTGTGACACGAAAGGTCGAATATTTCTTCTTACATTTACATCTCTGAACTAGTTTGTAAAACGATTCTATGTCTAAGTCGTGAGACCGTTCGATTACAAAAGAAAGTTAGTAGTGTACTTCAATTAACCCGAACTGAATGAGAACGACATGTGACACGACCGAGGGTTCCTAGTGGCCGAGGGAAAAGACTCGTAAGTGTTGGGTAGACGAAGGTCAATTGAAACGATCATAGGTACGGTCCGGGACCCTCTAAGATGAAGACTCTAAGTGGACAGAAGAACAAGTACTTTAGGTTCTGTACGGGGGAGGTGATAAGTCGCTAGGTAGTTCGAGACTAAGGAGATTCTAACGTCTCTTCACAAGTCAGTGTAGGAGACGGAAAAATCATTGGATTTTAAGTCGTAAAAGATCATCAGTTCTCGTCTCTTAGTCCTGAGTCTAAAGGACCAAAGCTAAAGACTGAGATGGTGAGCGATCGACCTGGAACCTACGGAGAGACCCAGAGTTGGTGGAGTTCACGGTTTATTCCTCTGATTCTCGTAGATGGAACGTCTTAAAACACTCTAAATTTTCTTGATTATATTCATTTCGTGAACCTTTCTTAAATATATCATTTTTGATACACAAACAATAATACTCGTGGTACTCTAGGTCCTAAGACTTACATTAAATGTACTGGTCATATTGGGGAATAGAGGAATAGATGGGACCCGGAGTTTCAAGAGAAAGGTTTCTTCCATAAAGACGATTTTAGAATTGTACACTTTTTAATAAATGAATCTCATTAAAGTAGAAAGTCATCTTCATCCTTTTTTATTCTCTCTCACATTGAGGAATCTTTTCTGTTTTCGGTGTGTTCAATTTATTCCAATGAATTAAAAAGTCGACGTTTGTAATACCAAATCGAGGTTCGGTACTCTGTCGTACAAAGAAGAAATAAGTAAGATAAAAGTTATACCAACTTTTTTTTCCAAAATGAGAAGAATCATTAGAACGTTCATATCGTATAAGACCTGACATCGGAAGGACTATTCTAGTAATGTTCCCGTAGATCAGACATAAGTAGGAACGGCTACGCAGGAAGGAGGGTCGAAAACTTGTACAGGAAAATTTTCAACTTACATAACTTCTCTGGACACTGGTGTGACCTGAAATCATCGGAGGGAGAAAAGTATAAATTAACATATTATTTCGAAAATAAAATGGAGGAACAAAGAAATAATCTCCGTAAGTGGAGATTATTGGATAGGGAAAGAGAGATATGAAAGGACTTGAGACAAAGAGATCGAAGTCCATATGTTGGTTTCATTGTACTAATGTCAGAAGATTACAAGGTAGTGAGGATAATATGAACATTCAAGGAGGGGTGACAGACCTTGATCTGGATCTCATCTTCAATAACGGAGAAGGTTGTTCTTTCCTTTTAAGGTAGTTCTATTTACTTCTCAATTAGGATACGACTTAAATGTCAGTTTGTGTTACACTTATTTGTTTATACACATTTATACGCTTCTTATCTTTAAGAGGTTGTATTAATAATTAAAAAAACGTACGGAAAGAATAAGGGTTTTCTTAAATTCCACTTATGTGATTAAATAGAACGAAAACGCGACCAAAACGTAGTGTAAAATCCTGACTGAGAAACCAATAATCGGTCTACCTACCAAATCAACTGTAAGAGTGTCACGATAGTGAATTTCAATAAGGAAATAGAAGGTTGTTTATAAGAAATACCAAGAAACAATGAGTCTATACGTCTAAATATTTAAATATTGGAGTTAGACACATAGACACACACACACATGCACGAGTCAACGAGTCGGTACAGACTGACAAACACCGGGGTTCCTGACGTCGGGTGGTCTGGTGAGACAGGTGTATTAAAAAATCCGTTCTTATGACCTTGCCCAAAGGTAAAGGGTGAGGTCCCATAGAAGGGTTGGGTCCCTAGCTTGGACACAGAAAATACAGAGGACATAACCGTCCACTTAAGAAATGGTGATCACCGTTGAGGAATTGAATATTAAGTTAAGGGGTGTCGAGTTTAGTATATAAAACCAGATGGAGGTATAATATTTGTATCTAGAGTGTATCTAGAGTGAGTGTTTCATAACCATTAATAATTTTAAATATATATATAGAAACACGATTACAAAATAATAAACATTGGTATGAATTACGTAATTTTTGGAAAAACCCCGATACTAGAAGGACTAAAAACTGAGGTACAGAGAATTCTTCGTAACCAATGATTCGGGTTCAATCATTCAGAGGTAGTATAAATATCCTGAGGTATCACAACCTACAGTCATACAAACGACTGGTTAAAAGAGGAATAGTTTGACTTCCAAAATTCCCTGGAGTCCAATCCAGTCGTTCAGGAAACAGTTTGTACAAATACTCTAAAGAGATAGGGTAAACATTATATATATATATAAATAAATAAATATAAATATAAATATAAATATATACGTACACACTCACACACATAGTCAAGTCAAGTCAAGTCAGTGAGTCAACACAGACTGAGAAACTCTGGGGTACTTAACGTTGTACGGTCCGGAGGGACAGGTAAGGGTTGAGGGTCTCAAGTGAGTCTGAGTGCAGGTAGTTCAGCCACTACGGTAGGTCGGTAGAGTAGGAGACAACAGGGGAAGAGGAGGACGGGGGTTAGGGAGGATCGTAGTCTCAGAAAAGGTTACTCAGTTGAGAAGGGTACTTCACCGGTTTCATGACCTCAAAGTCGAAATCGTAGTAAGGAAGGTTTCTTGTGGGTCCTGGCTAGAGGAAGTCTTACCTGACCAACCTAGAGGAACGTCAGGTTCCCTGAGAGTTCTTAGAAGANAGGGGAAGAGGAGGACGGGGGTTAGGGAGGATCGTAGTCTCAGAAAAGGTTACTCAGTTGAGAAGGGTACTTCACCGGTTTCATGACCTCAAAGTCGAAATCGTAGTAAGGAAGGTTTCTTGTGGGTCCTGGCTAGAGGAAGTCTTACCTGACCAACCTAGAGGAACGTCAGGTTCCCTGAGAGTTCTTAGAAGAGGTTGTGGTGTCAAGTTTTCGTAGTTAAGAAGTCACGAGTCGAAAGAAGTGTCAGGTTGGGAGTGTAGGTATGATATATATATGTGTGTGGTTATAAACCGTCTCGGTTCTGTCTACCTGTTCTCCAATTTTCATATCCCTTCCGTTGAAAGTTAAATTATAGTTTTTCCTTTGATAGATATTCCGTTAATCCCACAAGACTTCATGATGATCTATATAAGTTCTAACATAATCTTGGTAGTGGTTCCTACAACACGATGAGATCCACCTTTCGATTACAGAATTGTATCCAAGAAAGTCTGGTCTAGGAATCTGTTTCTAAGTCACCGTCTGAAGTGAACCTTTCATATCCCTCGGACCCATCTCTTCACTCCTCACTACGTCTCTTCCCTCCCGTCGGTTGTCTTCCCTGTGATGTTTCAGCCGATCGTATCTCCTCTGATCTCGAAGTAGGATGTCTCTTTGAGATCCTTTCCCACGTTTGGTGTGTGAAGTTTTAATAGGGTAGACTCATCACTCTCTTAACCTTATAAATCTGTGGATGAAAGATCCCAGTAACTAATTCGTTGAGAGACCTTTCACGAAGAAACCATCGAGGACGGACGACACTCGACAATCCGGAAAAGGTCAAGACCCTCTCGAAAGTTCGAGTCTATACATCTAGAACCGTCACTCTTCAGAGGACTCGTTGTGATTTTCTAGGGTCCCAACACACTCTTCCCGTGACAGATTAACGGATGTACAAGAACCTCTTGAAATACAAGAAATGGTTAAGATTTGGAGACACAGACATTAGTTCTGTCTGTGTAGAGGGTAGGGTGGTATCTTACTGCCTATAAATACTTCTTGTGTGTAAGTACCAATTGAAAACCCCTAACAACAAATAAAATAAAGCCGACATAACCTAGAAGTAACGGTGTACCCGAAAGAGATCAACGTCAATCAGCCCCGATGAGAGATCAACGTCACGTACTCAAAGAATAACGTCACCGAAGAGAACAACTTCTCGTGCCCGAGATCCCGTGTACGCGAAGTCATTAACACCGAGCACTCGAGTCATCATCTTCAAGGACCCAAGATCTCGTGTCCGAGTCACCAACACCATGTACTCGAATCAACGGGACCCCGTACCCCCTGGAAACTCCTAGTCCCTAGCTTGGTGGACAAAGGACTTAACCGTCCGTCTAAGAGTAAGAGGTCTCTTCGGGGTCTCAATTGAAGATTTTTGAAGGGGATACTACGCGAACAGAACTACCGGGAAGAAAGATGTCACGACAGATTGATCTTAAGTAGTGGTCGAGAACGAAAGAGATAGAAATAGTACTATTCGAAAATAGGAAGGAAGTGATAGAAAATTTGAGAGTAGAAATAGAAGAGTAGTGTAAGACATCGGTTAGGAATAGTTTAATCGTTATGAGAGGAAAGTCGTCGAATTACTGTTAGTGTGAGTGAGAGAAAGAAGACTTTAGGGAGGACACATTAGGATTACAGGGTAGAGGGTGACACGACTGTAAGGGATACTGGGACTAAGTACTAAGTCGTAGGAGATCTGTAGACGTCATCGACCTTTTAATGGTCCTGTCCTCTATCCGTTGACCCAAGAGGTGTCCGTATAGATTTTAACTCAGTAGAATTATAGAATGTAGTAGTCAAAGATAAATTGTTGGAGATTCAGACGGGTTTGAGGGTTCAAGGTTTCGTTGTTAGGATTTATAGTGGTGGACGGTGTAGAGATCGGACTCTAATCGAGTATTTATAGACTTGTCCATGACCCCTCTGTTTCTCGTCTCTTACTAGGTTACAGTCCCAGTGGAATCCGAAGATCCAGAAATAAGTCGAGTTCCTTTCTTGTCTTTTAGTCTCTGGACAATCTCCGTCCTACAGGAACCAATTATAAAAGGGTTCTATTTTTCCTCTGAACTTTGGTGTTTAGGTGTTTCTTTTTGTAGTCTTATTAGTTTATACAGTAGGATGGAAACACGTATTAACGGAGATTTTAGAGGGGTACAAACTAAACGAATATTCACACAAGGATCAGAGTCCACGTGTCGGATCGTGCATCAACAAAAATAACAACAAAAAGACAGTGAGTAAGTACAGACTGAGAAACGCTGGGGTATCTGTCGTCGTGTAGTCTGAAAGGACAGGAAGTGATGGAGGGTCTCAAACGGGTTTGAGTACAGGTAACCCAGTCACTGTGGTAGGTTGGTAGAGTAAGAGACAGCAGGGGAAGAGGGGGACGGAAGTTAGAAAGGGTCGTAGTCCGAGAAAAGGTTACTCAGTCAAGAAACGTAGTCCACCGGTTTAATAACCTCAAAGTCGAAGTGGTAGTCAGGAAGGTTACTTATAAGTCCTGACTAAAGGAAATCCTATCTGTCCAACCTAGAGGAACGTCAGGTTCCCTGAGAGTTCTCAGAATACGTTGTGGTGTCAAGCTTTCTGAGTCAAGAAACCACGAGTCGGAAGAAATATGACAAGTACCCCAAGAGTTCCGTTCTTATGACTTTACCAAACGGTAAGGGAAGAGGTCAGTCTAACGGTCTCTTTATAGTTATTGGAGTATATACGTCTACTGTGGTGTGAACACCGTCTTTCACTTCTTGATTTCTCAGAGAACTACTTTCACTTTCTCCTCTTACTTTTCAACCGAATTTCGAGTTGTAAGTCTTTTGATTCTAGTACCGTAGATCAGGGTAGTGAAGTACCGTTTATTTACCCCTTTGTTACCTTTGTCACCGACTGAAATAAACCCCCCCGAGATTTTAGTGACGTCTACCACTGTCGTCGGTACTTTAATTTTCTGTCAACGAGGAACCTTCCTTTCAATACTGGTTGGGTCTGTCTTATAATTTTTCGTCTCTGTAATGAACGGTTGTTTCCAAGTAGATCAGTTCCTTTCCGATACCAAATAGGTCATCAGTCCATTCCTACACTCCCAACCTGATATTTCTTTCGACTCGTGGTTTCTTAACTAAGAAAACTTGACACCAAAACCTCTTGTCAGAACTCTCAGGGAACCTGACATTCCTCTAGGTTGGCCAGGTAGGATTTCCTTTAGTCAGGACTTATAAGTAACCTTCCTGACTACCACTTCGACTTTGAGGTTATGAAACCGGTGGACTACGTTTCTCGACTGAGTAACCTTTTGTGGGACTACGATCCTTTCTAACTTCCGCTCTCCTCTTCCCCTACTGTCTCCTACTCTACCAACCTACCGTAGTAGCCGAGTTACCTGTACTCAAACTCATTTGAGGTCCTCAACCACTACCTGTCCCTCCGGACCGCACGACGTCAGGTACCCCAGAAGATACCTCAGCCTGTACTGACTCGGTGACTTGACTTGACTTGAAATACCAGGTTGAGAGTATAGGTATATACTGATGACCTTTTTGGTATCGAAACTGATATACCTGGAAACACATTACAGAGACGAAAAATAATACGACAGATACAACCAGTATCGAAAAGAAGGTTCCTCGTTCGTAGAAAATTAAAGTACCGACGACAGTGGTAGGTGTCGTGAAAACGTCGGGTTCTTTTATTTTAGACAGTGTATCATACAGGAGTCACTAACAACTGTTTATTAACTTGTTTACTTTTACAGTCGTGTGATAACCTAAGAACTCTGATAGAACAAAGACAGGTACCACGGTTCTACTGGGGACACCTTTCAATGTTAAAAGGAGGGACTACCTAGGAGGTATCCAGTCCCTACGAGACCAAGGGTGTAATCACACTAGACACACCGTGACTTAAGGTTCTCTTTGAGTATTTTACTTAAGTAGTTTTTCATTTTTCCTTTCGAGGTAAAGAGAGATAATTTAAAACCCGAGGTCCATTAAGTCGTAGTAAGTAAGTAGTGTATATAGGTAATGGTATTTGTGACGTTAGTGGTTATTCGTTAACGAGATCTTTTAGTCATTTTTCTTCTCTCGTCAATATCTTATGACGTTAATTGATGGTAATACCCTCTATTAGTATACTAGAAGTACGAACAACTCTTAATTACGATACATACAAATACACACATTTGTGAAAATAACTGTAGGTTGATGAACCAGGGTTGAAAACAGGTGAGTTTATTTCCTCAATCTATAAATATTCTCTAAAGTACCTATTAAACTAAGTATTATTAAGTGACCCTATCACACGAACGATCACTACTAAGTGGGTAACTTAATAACCACAGGTTATGTTATACAGAATAAGGAATAAGTCTACCTGAAGACCTTTGGTCTAAGTCAGCGTGTTTAGTTTGGAGTGTCATGTCACCTGAAGGCACAATTTCGTCTTCTATGACAGCGACACCTTCTGAAAGACCCCGTCTTGCCTGATGCTATACTCATTCGAATACAAAATACCAACACTTTTAAGAGACAGTACATACGAGAGTAGGGTCCTTCTATTGTTATTCTGGTTCTGTTACCGGAGGAGTCCCGGGGTGTGTTTCCAGTGCCGTTTCGACTGGGACTTAAAGTTCAGAATACTGTAATCCGGACTCTCTGAAGCACAACTCAATAACGAGATTATTTTTGTCCGAACCGAGATCTTAGGGTTTAAAAATCGGTCTATAAACTGGACTAGGATCAAATGTTACAAGAGGATTCACTTCCGTCAACAGGTAGACAACTAGGTTGTTTATCTATCACTCACGGTTAGATAGTATATTATTTACGACCTTTTTTTTCTATTCTGAGTGAGGGAAGTCTCCTTTTACTTGTTTCCTAACATTATGGAAATTATCTACAGTTCTTCTCACTTCTCGATCTCTTTGTCCCCTTATCTATTTCAACTTCCTAGTGTCCCCCGGTATGATCCCTTCCTCGGGAGTCGACTCTTAATTTTCTGACTACTCAATCCGTCTGTTCTGTTCCTTTTTTTTACTGTGAGACCCGTCTCTTGTCTGAACTACGAATCTAAATCTTGAAGGGAGGTAGAAGTAAACTCCCCTCCACCTTTATTGATTTGATTTACTGATTTCATCTTTTTAAGTTGAAATCAGAAATCAGATTTGGTCTCCAAAAGCAGGTTACTCACCCAGTCGTTCCTCGTTTCTCTGTCAGAGGTCGAGGTCAGGACTTGGTGGTTTATAAATGGGTCGTTAGGGGTTGGTGTTTGTGTTCAGAGGTAATGTAAAACTCTTTGACTGGATGTATTAAAATTGTCTTTAAAGATAATAAAAAATGTAGAATTTTTATATCTGATCATAAATACGGTCATTTCTATAGTTTTAATAGTCCTCTTCACCACTTCGTATTCCGTTGTTCGTTTACGAAACCCTTTTTTTATGTGTTCTGACTTTAGGATTCAGACGTTGAAGGACCGACACACTGTAACCTATTAAACGAATTGGAAAGACTCGAAGTCAAAGAAACAGAAATATTTCTTTCCTAGGAATCTTAGTATAAAAGTACTTCACTTCTATTTATATTATGGTGAAAGTTTCCCGACAACACTTCTACTTTGATTTGTTATATATTTATTTAAAGTTGACTGTAACAATAGCGACACTCACGACAATAAAATGATAAACATGATGACATATTTTTCCCTGTAATATGTAAAAAAATTTCCAGTTGTCTTTGACAAAACAAATTAGGATAATAGTATGAAGTGTGTCGAATCGATAGACGAAGCCGGACTCCCTTCACAGTTTTACACTGGTAATTCTTAACTGATCGAAAAATTTTGTTTCTAATATTGTGTCATTCAAAACTTTACACTAACTCTAAGTACAGACACTTTAAAACGAGAAAAGTAATGTGATCCTTCCTGAAGATTTTAGGATCGAAACCCCTCGGAAGTTATTATAAGTTTTTCTACTGTCAAAGAAATTTTCAGAAGTTCTTTTAGTTTTCCTTCTAGTCGCTGGTATTCGATTGGGATCACCGAACTTAACTACAGGAATAAGATGAGTCTAGTGTTTCACCATCTTGTCGAAGATTAGTCCATAGTCAGAGAAAAATCGTCCGTCTTTTAAGTACGTGAAAATATGGTCCATTTGAAAATCCCTTGACACATACTTACGACAGAGTACATCTTGTGTCCTATAAGGGACTCCTGATTCTAGAACAACTAAAAACGAATCGTGTAATCACCGAATATTAAAAGATTTATAATTCATTATTATTCAGGGATCTTTAGGACATCTTCGTGTGGTCGTAATAGAAACGGTCCCGACGTTCGTCAGGGACCCGTAGGGTAATAATGGAACACACCATCGATTACACATAAATCTACCAAAGGACGGTCGTTCTTAAACGTCAAAAAGGTATATTACCCAAAAGGACCACCGAATTTGTCATTTCTTAGACGGACGTCACGTCCTCTGGGTCCAAGTTAGGGACCCAACTCTTCTAGGAGACATCTTCCCTTACCGTTGGGTGAGGTCGTAAGATCGGACCTCTTAGGGTACCTGTCTCCTCGGACCGGTCGATGTCAGGTACCCCAGCGTCTCAGCCCGTGTTAACTCGTTGATTGTGAAAGTGAAAGATACATTGTCTTTGGTAAATGATGTGTGCAAAGTGGTTTTGTCGAAAAGTCTAAAAAGTCACTAAGGTCGAGAGAAGTGGTTCTAAACGTAGTCAACCATCAAAATTAGTCTAAGACTTAATGGTACCCTTTTTTAAGTTTTACACACGTGGTTCTTTTTATTGATATAAAAATTTACGAATACAACATGGGATCCATGTGTTTCTGATTCTTAATCTACCACATTTAGAGTGTGAATACCAAGACTTGCGACTGTCTTGTAAAACCACCCAGACACAGGATGGGTTAGGTCCTTCTCTGACTAACAACGAGAGATAGACATTGTACAAAGACGTACAACGTTTAGACTTATCATTTCACAGGAACCTATTGTTACACATGTGTCATTACAAGAAGTCACCGTTACCCACACATCAGACCCTTCACTGGTTTATGAGGTAAAAGTCCTTAGATTTTCCCCCTCTTTTGACAGTACAGAGAGGAAGAGTCTGTAACACAAAGAACGAAACAACCCTCAGACAATAGATTAAAAGTACGTATGAACTTTTTTTTCTTCAACCTATCGTGATGTTTTCTTTGGATGCCTTCATATTTTATCACATGTACGGAGACATGAAACCTCGACATTACGTCAGGGACAATGTAATTCTCCGTAACAAAATTAGAGGACCTTATCTTCGAGTAATAAATCATTATTATAAAACATTATATCGATTTCATCACGAAATAGGATTTAGATTATTTTAGTTTATTAGTATCCCGACCTTCCCAAGTAAATTCCAGTTAGGAGATGGAAGTCCGTTTTCAGTCGTGGTGTAAAGTTGGAGTAAGACTTTTAGAGAACATTCAATGATCTCCTGTGAAAATGAGAACCCACAGTAGAATTTAGATTAACCAAAATAATACGAAGAAACAAAACTAATAACTACTTTTACAAATTATAAATTGTATTATTATTGAGATTGTCTTACAGAGGAAAATCATGGTTTGTTTTGTGGTTGGAGGATCATCAGTGAATAAGAGGGTTGATTAAACTTAGACTTCTAACCTAATTTTTCATTTCTATAACGTTGTACGACACTTTTGGGATGAAGGATGAGGTAAATCTCGGCCAAGTACCATCCAGTCTTTAGTGGTACCAATACCAGAATCTATGTTTATAGATAACTTACAGGACTCCGACCCTCGTTAATTAAATACTAAAGAAAAGAGACCCGTGGGTAATTCTTCGGTACACTGGATCTACTAATAAAATGAACAAGTGACTTTTACCTTTTAGAACTATTTCCCTTTCACCTACAGTAACTGGTAAAGGAGAACATAAAAATCAAAACGGTAAGACAATCTCTTCGAATATGAATGGTCCGTCCTAAACAAGAAAGTTTAACTACTAGAACTTTATATCGACAAAAGAATTTCCAAAGACGGATGACTAAAAATCAAAAGAAAAAAAAAAAAAGGGGGACATACTCAATGAAAGAAAAAAAAAAAAAAATGAAATAAAATGAAATGTTATGACATAACCAAAACGATNACATACTCAATGAAAGAAAAAAAAAAAAAATGAAATAAAATGAAATGTTATGACATAACCAAAACGATATGTAACTGTACTTAGGTGGTACCCACATGTACTTAAGGGTCAGGACTTGGGGGGAGGGTGGCGGGTGGGGTATAGTAGAGAGACCTAGTAGGGGCACGTGGTCGGGGTTCGTAGGACATAGGACGGAGCTTGTATCTGACCGCTAAGTAAAGAATGTACTATCATATATACAAAGTCACGGTAAGAGGGTTTAGTAGGGTGGGAGAGGGAGAGGGAGTCTCAGGTTTTCAGGCAAGATATGTAGACACAGAGAAAACGACAGAGTGTATGTCCCAATAGTAATGGTAGAAAGATTTAAGGTATATATACACAATCATATGACATAACCATAAAAAGAAAGACCGAATGAAGTGAGACATATTATCCGAGGTCAAAGTAGGTAGAGTAATCTTGGCTAATTTTACATAAGAAAAATTACCGGCTCATTATGAGGTAACACATATACATGGTGTCGAAAGAATAGGTAAGCAGACGACTACCTGTAGATCCAACGAAGGTACAGGACCGATAATATTTGTCACGACGTTACTTGTAACCCCATGTACACAGAGAAAGTTAAGACCAAAGGAGTCACACATACGGGTCGTCACCCTAACGACCCAGTATACCGTCAAGATAAACGTTAAAAAATTCCTTAGAGGTGTGACAAGAGGTATCACCGACATGATCAAACGTAAGGGTGGTTGTCACATTCTCCCAAGGGAAAAGAGGTGTGGGAGAGGTCGTAAATAACGAACGTCTGAAAACCTAGTGTCGGTAAGACCGACCACACTTTACCATGGAGTAACGCCAGAACTAAACGTGAGGTGGTCTTTTAATGATCTCGACTAGTTACTTATATCATTTCAACGTCCTATATTTTAGTTGTGTGTCTTTAGGGAACGTAAGGATATGTGCTTATTACTCTTTCATCTTTTTCTTTAATTCCTTTGTTAAGGTAAGTGGTAACGTTGCTTTTCTTATTTTATGAATCCTTATATAGATGGATTTCTTTGATTTCTGGATATATGTCTTTTGATATTTTGTGACTACTTTCTTTAGTTTCTCCTGTGATCATCTACCTCTTTATATGGTACAAGTACCTAACCTTCTTAGTTATATCACTTTTACTCATATGATGGGTTTCATTAGATGTCTAAGCTACGTTAGGGATAGTTCGATGGTCGCCATAAAAAGTGTCTTGATCTTGTTTATTAAAGTTCTAAACATACCTTTATGTCTTTTGGAGTTTATCGGTTTCGTTAGAACTCTTTCTTCTTACCTTGACCTCCTTAGTTGAACGGACTGAAGTCCGAGATGATGTTTCCGTGTCAGTAGTTCTGTCATACCATGATCGTGTTTCTGTCTTTATATCTAGTTACCTTGTTTTATGTTTCGGGTCTCTATTTAGGTGTGTGGATACCTGTGGAATAGAAACTGTTTCATCCGTTCTTGTATGTTACCTAATTTCTGTTAGAGAAATTGTTCACCACGACCCTTTTGACCAGTTGGTGAACATTTTCTTACTTTGATCTAGTGAAAGAT